>OY856410.1:711193405-711220905 GCA_963693085.1 Alisma plantago-aquatica
AAGAGGAGAATAAAAAACTGATGAGAAAATTCGGAGATGAAGGTGACAAATCATAGTCACCTGTCGATGGATTAGACCAATCTGCTGAAAGGTTCTCGTCGGGGAATGTTCAAGAACCCAATAAGGATGTTGCTTCGACGAGCAAAGTATATAATGAGGGTATGGATAAGGACGAAAAGCCGATGAAGCGAGACAGGCTGAGCCTCAAAAGAAGATATGTGCAACAGAATGACTCAGAAGATGAAAATGATGGGAAGAAAAATGATGAGGAGGAGGAGAAGAAAGAAAAATCAGCTGAAGGTTTGGACAAGTAGAAGAATATAATCGATGAAGAAGGGCAAAAGGAGGAGCCCAAAAAAAAATTGTCAAAGATAGAACAGAAAATCATAGGCAGCATCGAGAAAAACGTGAAGAAGAGGAGGGAGGAAAAGGTAAGGTTGCATCTCCTTTAAATCATATCAATACTTGAGTAACTGTGTAAATACAGTAGAGTAATTGTGTAATAGAAGTAGAGTAACTGTAGTAATATAAAGAGTAACACTAAGAGTAACTCAGAACGCACTGAGAGTAACTCTGATAACACCGAGAGTAACTGGTAGAACACCGAGAGTAACTCAGAACGCACTGAGGGTAACTCTGATAGCACCGAGAGTAACTGGTAGAACACTGAGAGTAACTCAGAACGCACTGAGAGTAACTCTGATAGCACCGAAAGTAACTGGTAGAACACTGAGAGTAACTCAGAACGCACTGAGAGTAACTCTGATAGCACCGAGAGTAACTGGTAGAACACTGAGAGTAACTCAAATAGCACTGAGAGTAACTCTGATAGCACCGAGAGTAACTGATAGAACACTGAGAGTAACTCAAATAGCACTGAGAGTAACTCTGATAACACTAAGAGTAACTGATAGAACACTAATATTGATTCTAACATGAAGTGCTCTTTTGTTGTTGACAGCACAAGTTGTCAAACTTTATTGGTTTTAAGCATTTCAAAACAAAACAATCCAGGGAAATTGTCCACCACTTCATGGACAATATAGAAGAAATGTAAGAGAATTTGTTATTTTGCCAAGTGTACACATATAAAACATCGCTTATTCAATATCCAAAACTAATATGTATAACATCTATACAAACGATTGACAGGTCAAAACAAGAATGGAGATTCAGTGATGACACTTGGTGCACGGGGAAGGACCTCGCCACCCTACTGTACAAAGATCAAATGATACAATCACCAGTAAGAAACTAATAAATAGTAGTGTAACTCTTCGAGAACTTGTCGTTTTTTTTCTAAACAAAGAAATCTTGTGGTTATTTTTTCAGGTTATGGACTGCTTTGTACAGATGCTCAAAGCTACCACAAGTAAAAGGAGAAAGAAAGGTCTGTCATGGAACTGCTTGGGCACATATGCTCCGGTAAGAAGAACGAAATTGGTATACAAAATTACATCAAAAATACAAAAATACATATAAAAAACTGAAACTTATAGATGTGAATTTGCATTTGCAGCAGAAGTTGTCGTTTGACATTGAAAACATAACCTTGGAGCAGATCGACATGCTATCTCCACTATTCAATGTCCCGATGAAGGATTGGGACACAATGGACTCAGTGTTCACCATATTGAACAAGGACAACCACTGGCACTTGTACGAGGCAAGTTTCAGCGAAGGAGTACACCGGTCTTATAACTCAATGAGTGGAAATAGTAAGTCAAAAAGGGAATTCCTTAGATGGGTAAGCAATCTATAAAAAGAAACTCTATTTGTAGTGGATTGATAGGATTAATGTTTGTTGATAGATGATTAATAAGAGTTGTCAATTTTTAATGCAGGTGGGTATTGTCCATGAATTCTTCAGGGGGGCAGAAAAAGGTGACCAACTGTCACAATGGGGACAGGAGTACCCGCTATGTCCACAGCAGGCAGAAGACTCACTTGACTGTGGGATCTTCGTCATGAAGTACCTAGAATGCCTGGTAAATGGAAAACCCATGGACTTCACCTGCAACGACATGCCGGCCATAAGGGCTGATATTTTTCAGAGAATGATGGTGAGGGGGGAGTTGCAACCTGTACAAACACATCAAAAAGATAACAATGACGTCATCAAAGAAGGTCCATCTGAGCAGAACAAGGAAGGAATAGATGAATGTCAAAAGCAACAAGAAGAAGAGAAGACAGAAGCACCAGCTGAAGAGAAGAAAACGGATGAAGAAGCTGTTTCAAGCCTAGATAAATGGCTGGATTTAAGCTGAAAGAGTGAATTATTAATTGAAATGTAAAATTTGAACAGTTTGCTTCTGGAATATTGATGTCTAACCACTATGAGATACATTACTTGTGTGATGTGAACATCTTATTGCAAATACGAGTATTTCTGGGTATAATATATAGCGTTTTGTGCTTTGAATGTTGTGTTCTTGAATGTAAATCTGTTGTGATTTTGTATGCAGATATATACTTTGAGTTAGACTGTTTTGGTTTTGCATATCATAGTTACTCTCAGTGCTAGCATACCTGTATCGAGATATGTCTGCTTCTGAGAGTATTTGTGACAACACTAAGAAATAATTGAGACTCCACTAAGAGTAACTCTGATACGCACTGAGAGTAACTCTGATACGCACTGAGAGTAACTGTGACATCACTAAGGAGTAACTGCGAGAACACTAAGAGTAACTCTGATACGCACTGAGAGTAACTCTGATACGCACTGAGAGTAACTATGATAACACTGAGAGTAACTGTGAAAGCACTAAGGAGTAACTGAGAGAACACTAAGAGTAACTCTGATACGCACTGAGAGTAACTGCGAGGACACTGAGAGTAACTGCGATAGCACTAATGAGTAACTCTGATAAACAAAAAATTAACTCTAGCGTTCAGGAGTCTGTTGTACACGATTCTTTATTAAAGAAGGAACCAGAAAAGTGAAGAAAAGAGAGCACAGAGCTATAAAGATATGTACAAGAGTCTACTATACGATGTAAATGCACATACACACAACATAGTGCACTGCTATGTCGTCAGAACAGAACAGTACTGTTGGCATCTTTGCAACGCAACAGGAAAGAGCAGTGCTGTCAATAATTGCAGCACCAACAACACAGACCATTACTCTCACTGCTGTCAATAATTGCAGCACCAACAACACAGACCATTACTCTCACTGCTGTTAATAATTGCAGCACCAACAATACAGCGGGGGGCTTTTAGATCTGCAACATCTCCATCCTCCACGGCACTCTCTCCTTCCATCTCTTCTTCATCAGCAACTGCTACAGTTTCAAACACAGCGGGGGGGGGGGGCTTTCAGATCTGCAACATCTCCATCCTCCACGACACCATCTCCTTCCATCTCTTCTTCATCAGCAACTTCTACAGTTTCAAACACAGCGGGGGGCTTTCAGATCTGCAACATCTCCATCCTCAACGGCACCATCTCCTTCCATCTCTTCTTCATCAGCAACTTCTACAGTTTCAAACACAGCGGGGGGCTTTCAGATCTACATCATCTCCATCCTCAACGACACCTTCGAGGTCCACTTCTTCATCTGTGACTGTTACGGTTTACATAAGGTACAATTTTACATTTCTTCAGATCCCCTTTTACATTTATTCATAAGGTACAATTTTTCAGTAGCACCCCCTTTGACCATCTCCTCAGATCCCCTTTAACATTTCTTCACAGCCTACCATGGAGCCATTCATCCAGCCAATCAACTACACCCTTGATGACAAGACAGTGCAATCCATTCTACTTCCTATAGAATGGAACCATCTCCATTTTCAGATCAAACCAGGAAAAACCACCTTCCTAATCGGAAACCAGTCTTTCCAGATAACCCTTATGCAGAATAAAAACGGGTCACTTTCAACTGCTAAGGGCTGGAAAAGGATGATCGCACAGCTCAGTCTTCGCAAAGGTTGGATCATCTACCTCAAGCCAACTGATCACCAGACCATCACAGCATGGATCACAGATCAGTTCTTAGAAACACCAACTGAGCTTATCCCTCTCTTCAGAATGCCTGGCGATGAAGTATACTCTGGATCGGAGAACTCTGCAGATCAGCTCTTCGTTAGGGACATATACCAAGCAGAACCGGGATCATCTCTAAATCCCATTCAGTTTGCAGAAGACACTGCTTCTTCGTCTGTCCAGCGTTCCTTTCACAAGTAGGTGTCGCCAGGGATGGATCCGACCCCCTGAGCTATTTGATTTTTATGTTCAGTTAATGGACCTATTTTATATCTGATCTACCTGTATTTTTCTGTATTTTTATGTTCAGTTGAAGGACCTTCTTTATATTTGATCTGGTTGTATATTATATAACGTTTTATTCTTTGAATGTTGTAATATTGAATGTTTAGTTGTAGTGTTTTTGTCTGATTATATATACTTTCAATTAGCACTAACAGTTACTGAGAAAACACTAAGAGTAACTCAGATAGAACTGAGAGTAACTCTGGTAGAACCGAGAGTAACTCTGATACGCACTGAGAGTAACTCTGATACGCACTGAGAGTAACTCTGATACGCACTGAGAGTAACTGCGAGGACACTAAGAGTAACTGTGACAGCACTAAGGAGTAACTGAAAGAACACTAAAAGTAACTCTGATACGCACTCAGAGTAACTCTGATAGAACCAATAGTAATTGCGAGGACACTGAGAGTAACTGTGACAACACTAAGGAGTAACTGATAGAACACTAAGAGTAACTCTGATACGCACTGAGAGTAACTATGATAACACTGAGAGTAACTATGATAGCACTAAGGAGTAACTGAGAGAACACTAAGAGTAACTCTGATATGCACTAAGAGTAACTCTGATACGCACTGAGAGTAACTATGATAACACTGAGAGTAATTGTGACAGCACTAAGGAGTAACTGAGAGAACACTCAGAGTAACTCTGATACGCACTGAGAGTAACTCTGATACGCACTGAGAGTAACTCTGATACGCACTGAGAGTAACTGTGATAATATAAAAAGTAACTCCAGCAACCAGAAAGTAACTCTACCAGTGTATGGCATAGTAGCAAAAATCATGAAAAAAATTGTACTAAACCAAAAATTTATGTATTCCAAAAGAAAAGAGTATTCAATGCACACTAAGATAAAACAAAAAATATTATGCAAAAGAGTAATAACTGATCAAAACAGATTCTTTGAAGCATATTCAAAGTATACATATATCTGGTGGAGTTCAACGCAACACATAAAATACATTACAAAACAAAAAAGTAAAAATACATGGATGGTTACAAAATCACTTTCACAAAAACTACAGACAAAAAGAACAACCCATTACATGTTTGAATATCCCTCACTCACACGCTAATCAACTACAAACTCAACTAAAAAACGTCCAACATCAACAGACCACACGATCAACAACAAGGATAATCATTGAATAGCAAACAACAACAACACATAGTCCATAATAGGAATGGACTACTTCTTCATAGGGCAGTTCCTGCTATCATGGTTGACCCCAAACTCTAAGCAATTCTTGCACTGCCTCTCTCTTTTAGACTGTGCAATCTCTACTCCAGATTTAAACCTCACATCGGTCGATCTAGGTCTTCCCTTAGTTTTGCAAATACTAGGTATATGGACCTTGACAACAGAAGAGGAAGATGTATTAGAAGCGGTTGCACCAGCGCCTGCACCAGGGTCAGGGAGATCCAAATACAAGAGCTCCTTTTGCAAAGCTAACAGTTTTTCATGGCAAAGATCTACAACATTGTTCCTAAACGCTATGTTGACAATAGAATTGCAGGCAGAAACAAGATGAAGTGTCCTCCCAGTGGATGGGTGCTTAACTGACGCTTTGCCAAAAATCAAAGGGTGTTCTCTGTACCCTTTCGTCCACCTCTTCAGAATGTAAGGCTCGGGAAGTGTGCAATAGTCATGGCTCTTCAAATAAGAGAGGATGTGCCTGCAAGGGATGCCTTTGAATTCCAACATGAAGCAACTGCAGGAAACAATGTCACTAGATAACTCTTTCTTCAATATACGGGGAGTTCCAAGTCCACCGACGCGATACACCTCAAAGACACCTTCTGAAGCTTGCTTTACATTATAGACCATACTTTGGTGAACCTCAGACTGGAATATCTTAAATATGGACTTGGTGTATATACCTCTCATCTGCTCCTCTAGGGGCCACAGTGATGACAAAGGGAGGTTACTGTACTCGTCATCAAAATCTTTGAAATTTTCAATCTCTCGCACATGAGAGTACGCAGTCTCCAACGAACATACAAGTTCAAATAGAGTCTTCCTACTATTCACATGGCTCCTAATGAACGCATTCAGGCTCTCGCTCCTTTGAGTCGTCCTCATGCCCGCAAAGAAGGAGGACTGCATATAGCACGGAACCCAATCGCAACGCATCGCATACATATCAGAAAGCCAGGTGATGGACAACAAATCATGCTCCTGTATTACAGAATCCCACCTCTCTTCAAAAATGTCGACATCATCCACATTCCAGACACAATCATTCAACAAGCTTATGATCTGGTCCTTGTTAGGAATGCCACCAAGCTTGGAGGGAAGCTTCTGTAGGATGTGCCAGCTGCAGAAGCGATGTTTGCAATTGGGAAAAACAGAGATGATAGCAGCATTCATAGCAGGGTCCTGATCGGTTATGATGGAAACTGACTCTTTGCCAAAACAAAGTAAGTACTGCTTGAAAACCCAAACAAATGAGTCATACTTCTCATCGACCAGCAGAGCAGATGCAAACAACACTGTCTTGCGATGGTGATCAACTCCACCAAACATTCCAAAAACCATCGAATACTTGTTGGTGCGGTAGGTGGTGTCAAACACAATCGCATCCCCGAACAGCCCACAGTCTTCAACAGAGACGGGATCAGCCCAAAACAGATGAGTAAGGCAACAATTGGTGTCTTTTTGGTAGCTATAGAAGAATTTCGGATCAATGCCTTTGAAACAAGAAAAGCGATCTAAAACCATGTCGACGTCGTATTTGGCCAACTCTTTCCTCTTGCTACTGATGTGTCCATGAGCTTGTCTACTAGTAAATGTCATATTTTCATAGCCACCAGACTCGGATGCTATTAATGCAATTTGTCTCGAAACAGGTATGTTAGCTTGGCTCATGGAAGAAAGGATCTCTTTTTGAGTTTCATCAAGAGATGAGTTACACTTGAGGTAACGGAGATGAGCAACGTCAACAAGTTCATGGTTGTGTTCCTCAACAAATGCAGTCACGACCCACATGGATGAGGACTTGTCCAGTGAGAAACGTATCATGGCTTCACAACCACACCTCTTCACAGAACGCCTATGCTTCTTTGACAACTTATCCTGCAAGTTACCCATTTCATCACAAACGGGGCTCAGAAGCCCTCTAGACCTCTTAGAACGACCAATCTTACCCTACTTATCACAAACCAGATCTTTAGCAACCAGAATCTTACTTCCCCGTTCATATCTATTGTCGTCTTTCCTGATGTTAAACCCACTCATTCCAGCATAACTTGAATAGAAGGATATACCTTCGTCTAGACTTCCAAACTGAAGGCCAACTCTAGGAACTGCAACTGTGGACGAAGAAGAAACACCAATAGAATGAGAAGACTGAGGATTATTATCATCACGGCCGACACTTGCATTAGCAGCATCCGTATCAAGGCTGGGATCCATGACAGTGTGTTGGAGTGACTCTGAAGATCAGAAGAGTAACTCTGTAACACAACAAGAGTAACTCGGTAAGTCAAAAGAGTAACCAATTATAACAAGAGAGTAACTCGGAAAATCAGAAGAGTAAATCTGTAACACAACAAGAGTAACTCAGTAAGGCAAAAGAGTAACTAATTATAACAAGAGAGTAACTCGGAAAATCAGAAGAATAACTCTGTAACACAACAAGAGTAACTCGGTAAGGCAGAAGAGTAACCAATTATAACAAGAGAGTAACTCGGTAAGGCAAAAGCGTAACTCTGTAACACAACAAGAGTAACTCGGTAAGTTAAAAGAGTAACCAATTATAACAATAGAGTAACTCGGTAAGGCAAAAGAGTAACCAATCATAAAAAGAGAGTAAGTACGCAAAAAATAAAAACATGAATGCCAGTTAGTACTGCAAAAACGACAATGCAGAAACAAAAATTGGGTTTCTTTCCCACAAAATATAAAGGGATGAATAAATATTGAAATGATAAGAAAAAAATAAAAAAACGAGTACAACTGAATGAATTTACAAAGAGAAATAGAAAATCTACCTGAATGTAGCTTGAAAAAACTGTTGCTCATACAAATGCAGATAGAACAGTGAATTCTCCCACCACCTCCACTCCCTCAACAGCAATTTGCTCCTGAATATGCAGATAGAGCAGGGAATTCTCCAATCACACTCACTCCCTCCTCCTCAGCGGCGTGAGCTTCAGAACAGCAGGTCTAAACGATGGAATCATCTTGGTGAAAATCGATACCGTCACATGATACACAAACGACAGTGGGAAACACCTTAATCGTCCTGCTCTGCAAGATTGATAAAAGGGGAAACCGTTATCAGAAGTATTTCTCAGGAAATGAATGTTGGTATTTCTAAGGAAGAAATGTAAAATGGAGATTGAAATACGCCAAGGAAGTTGGAATCAGAGGCGGAATTACATATGCATAGCGTTAAGCGTCTGATAGGGGGTAGATGATCGGCAGATGGGAGGAAGACCGGATGTACCAACCTGGCGGCGGCGCAGACGACCGCGGATGATGAATATGATCGGCAGATGGGGGGCGACCGAAAGAATCAGGCTGACGGTGGCAGAGACGATCGCGAATGTAGCTACAACCTCCGCCGCTGTAGTCGTCACAGGATGGGCATAACAAACTGTCGGTCTTAGAAGCTTCCGGTTCAGCCTTCACTCGGGACGACGTTAGACATGAGGCTGTTCTCCACATCCCTCACCGGAGCTTCTTCACCAGCGCATCTGGAGACGGAATGTTGTGGGATTTAGAATAGCCGGGACACAGGTAACTAAAGTTAAATATCCACGGTAGAATCGATCCCCTCGCAGATCATGAACCAGATTCGCCCTCAAGCAGATCGCGACCCTAAATTCTGTGTGATAACTTGCTACCCGACAGCATGGAGTCCCCGCAAACTCCAATCTTTCCCTTGCGCCGCTCCGCCAGAACCACGGCTGGGACTTTGTGAATACGAGAGAGACGGGAGACGGGTAACTTACGGAATACTACCCGCCGGGCAACAAATAAATAGCCTATATATATATATATATATGCACATATATATATATATATATGTGCATATATATATATATATATATATATATATATATATATATATATATATATATATATATATATATATATATATATATATATATATATATATGCACATATATATATATGTGCATATATATATATATATATATATATATATATGCACATATATATATTTATATATATATATATATATATATATATATATATATATTCACATATATATACACACATTTGTGTTATATATATGTATATATATATATATATCACATATATATACACACATTTGTGTTATAAATATATAAATATATATATATATATATATATATATATATATATATATATATATATATATATATATATATATATATAAAGTGAGGGAAAGCTCCAACTTCTCTCTGGAAACATCCCCTAGGTCTCATCTTCCCCGCCCTAGTTTGCCTCAGTCCGGCGTGCCCCAGCTATCGCTCCTTCGACCACCACGATAAGCGCTTCTGTGGGTTGGGCTACTCCGAGCTCGGCCTGCTCCCCCTATCCGTTGAGCTCTGCCCTGATTTTCTTAGAACACAAAAACGACAATGGGTGGTAAGCGAGAGATAGCACCAACTTCTCTCTAGAAACAACCCCAAGATCACATCATCATCTTCTCCGCCCTGGTGAGCCCCAGTCCGGCGAGCCCTAGCCTCCGCTCCCCCGTCCTTCACGGTAAGCACTTCTGTGGAGTGGGCTACACCGAGCTCGATCTTCTCCCCCCCTGTTTGTAATGTCCCATGACTTGATGCCTCCGATAACATGATGTCAAAAGGAATGATTGGACTACCCATATCACCAAGGTGCACCTCTTTTTCTGGGAGCCCATCTCTAAATAACTCCATAGTTAAGCGTGCTCAACTTGGAGTAGTACTAGGATGGGTGACCAGTCGGGAAGTTGATCCTGGCTTGCGCGTCAGTGTGGACAAAGTGCACAGTTAAGGCTAGTGGTGGTTTGTGGGGCCAGTCGTCATTCCTGAAACCCTACTAGAGCCTTAGGCAGTGGGTCCAGGCATTACAAATGGTATCAGAGCCATAACCCCTCCAATCGGTGGGGCACACATGGGCATGGCATGCCAGTCTTGAGTGGTGCGGTCCAGACATGTAGGAAAGGGCTATCCATGGTTGACGTAGCCACCCTTACGCTGGTATTCCGTGATCGGGAGCTGGGTGTCCATGGGCCATTGTGGGTCTGCACTGAAATGGGGTCAGGTTATGAGGCCTTATAGTTGAGCCTTGACGAGGACGTCAAGAGCCTAAGTGGGGGAGATTGTAACGTCCCAGGACTTGAGGCCTCTGATAACATGATCTCAAAAGGAATGATTGGACTACCCATATCACCAAGGTGCACCTCCTTTTCCAGGAGCCCATCTCTAAATAACTCCATAGTTAAGCGTGCTCAACTTGGAGTAGTACTAGGATGGGTGACCAGTCGGGAAGTTGATCCTGGCTTAAGCGTCAGTGTGGACAAAGTGCGCAGTTAAGGCTAGTGGTGGTTTGTGGGGCCAATCATCATTCCTGAAACCTTGGTAGAGCCTTGGGCAGTGGGCCTAGGCGTTACACTGTCCCTTAAGCTCTGCCCTGATTTTTATCTGCGATGTGGGAGCGATTCATATCAGGTAACTAAAAAAGATGTGGCACATCCTCCCCTCCCTCTTCTCCCGACGATTTATCACCTATCTGGTGCACTTAGCGGCGGCGTAAAGGTACATCCTCTTAACTCCTCTACCCTCTTCACTCCCTGAGTCACATAGTGCTTCACCAAACTTAACTTTCCCAATGTAACATGAGATGTTGAAACAGCCTGGATCTTGCCTCTTTGGTGGCAATGTGCCCATGATGAAGGCACTCACCTGCTCCTTAAGCACAACAACCTCTGTGTCTGGGATTTTTCTCTTCTTGGTGATGATCCTGGAGTTTTGGATCACTCTCGAGGCACCTAGCTTGCAAACCCAAGATAAAAAGGCAACATGCAGACCTTTTAACCTTAACATCTGATTTCCCCCCATCAATAGCGGTTGGGGCACATTCTCTCACTACTGCGCCCAGGACAGTCTGATGCTCCAAAACATCCCTTTCTACAAGTCTCTCTAGCTACCAACCTTTCTATCGGATATCACTTTCTCTCCCTGTGCCTTAACTGCAGTCTCATCAGTCTCGATTCTCTACTTCCCAGAGAATATCTATTTCAAAATTTACTCACTTTCTCTCTCTTCCAAGACTACATCATGAGAACGGGCGGCCGTCTCACCCTGGCCACATGCATAAACAAGACTCGACTCACTATTACAGAACACGACTTTGGCGTCGGTTGTTTAACCCCTTTTAGCGAAGGTTCTTAAGAGACGCCTATGTGGGTGCCGCTAAAGGTCGAACTCTTCGGCGTCGGTTTTATAACCTGCAATTATCATACTTAACACCACAATGGCTTCGAGTGACAACCCCAAGATAGTTTACAAAATTATTGTGGTTCACTCCAATTGCATTTCCTCCATTATCAAACTCCACAACCAATCTGGATCCACTGCCACTTAGCGCTATTAACTTCTTCAACAGAGTGATGCCCCTTTTCTTGTTAAGTGTTTGGTTATACGCATCAAGTTCCTCCAGTGCTTCAGTGGGTACATGTGCATCATCAACCTAAAATTTGCCAAAAATAAACACACTGAATTAGCCCAATATAGAAATATGGGATATATGACATAACTAGAAGATAATGAATTTTATAGAAATACAAGATATGTTTTTAGAACTTACATTGGTATCCTCTCCATGCTCATCATGGACAACATGCTCATCATGGACTTCATGCTCATCGTGGATATCATGCTCATCATGGTCAGCCATCTGAAAATGTCATTAAAAAGGCAAACATTTAGCATTTGTATTTACTAGAAGATAATGAAACATCAAATCTAAAAATGATATTGATATTAAAAAAATCAAACATTTAGCTTCAATAAAAAAAATATAAACATGCATGCCTCTAAAATTGTGATCTTTTATCAATTAACAATCCTTCATTGTGATCTCCGCGCACATATAAGTCATCATTAGCTTCAATATTTTGTGGAGTTGGCAACAACAAAAGGGCATAAACAACCGACGCCAAAGACATGTTCTGTAGTAGTGAAATTCAGGGCAAAAACACATGTTATGTCATTCTAATATATAATAAATGTGTACCACCTATCCCATCCTTGAACACCTAATCTCACTAGTAAGTGTATAATGTGTATTGGGTTTTTGAGAAAATTTCGGCAGCATTTCCCCGTTGTTCTCTAAGTACATATGTACTTAGAGAACAAACGGGGAAATGCTACCGAAATTTTCTTGAAAACCCAATAGACATTATACACTTACATCCTAAGTGAGATTAGGTGTTTGAGAATAGTCCCAAATAGGGGACTATCCAAGATTTACTCCTAATGAGTAAATCTTGGATGGGTTTCTAGGCAAACAAACACAATAATAGATAGGTATGTGTTAAGGTTTCATCACAATTAATGTTAGGGTTTCATCACAATTGATGTTAGGGTTTCATCAATGTTAGGGTTTAATCAAATCAAATTAGGATGCTAGAACAGACAAGTTTAAATCTTATTTCAACATGCATCAAAATTTACTGAATTAGGTCAAACATTAGGATTAGAAACACAAATATATGCAAACAAAAGATTTGTTCGTATCCTAGGATTTACATAAAGAACTACAGAAAGATTTGTTCATATCCTTACCAACAGCAAGCACGACCGTGGCTGTGTTGGCCTACCACGGCTGTGCTGGACAGCACGGCCGTGGTAGGCCAACACAACCACGACCGTGCTTGCTGTTGGTAAGGAGCTACGAAGAAGGAAAGCTACGGAGAAGGAAGCAAAGAGGCTAGGGCTACCTGGAGCTAGCGTGGAGAAGAGCGGTGGTGACCGGCGCCAGCAGTGGCGGTGAGCATGCGAAGACCAAAGCGGCGAGCAGCAGTGGCACCAAGAGAAGAGCAGAGCAAATCGGCGAGCAACAGTGGCGGCAAGCGGCGGCGGAAGTAGGAGAAAGAGGACGCGGCGGCGGCAGCGCCGAGCAGAGCCGCACCAACAGCAGCGGTGGCGAGCAGTAGCGGGGGTCTTCGGGCGATCGTCGGGTGATTTTAGGCGAGCGGCAATCACAACAAACTATCACGATGAAACAGGAAGGAAGGGGAAGAGCCGGGTGATACAGGTCTATTAAGTTTATCAACCGTGTCGGTTATCTGGAAAACCGACGCCTTTTACCTTTAAGCGTCAGTTTATATTGAAAAACTGACGTCCAATTAGACAATCTTTGCCCTAAATTATTTGGCGGGAACCATTATCAGCGTCGGTTATCACAGGGTAACCGACGCCTAAATTGGAACTTTTCGCGCAAATTTCCATCTTATATCGGCGTCGATTAGTAGTTACAAAACTGACGTTGTATGTCATACTTTGGGGGAATTTTTTTTCTCAAAAATTGGATTTTGCGGGCGTCGGTTTGTTCTACCCAGCCGACGCTGAATACAAAGCGGTACCCGTGTCTGGCTGGTCTTCGAATATAGATGTCGGGGTTCCTAAATATCTGACGTTGAATATTATAGGAATCGGTTTTGGTAAATAACCGACGCCCAGAAAAGCGACACTGAATGTTGTTTCTATACTAGTGACTATCAAAAAAAGGCAAAACAAAAATCTTCAGGAGTGCCCTAAAATTGAGAAAAACCTCGGCATTAGATGACTGCACAAGGGTTTCAGCTACACCTCCAGACATGGACTCACAATTCACCTTCATGGAGTATCCTCTCTCAAACCCTTCTTACTCCACAAGTGTTCCCCTACCCAAAGCTTGGATCTACCACAAGTTCAACCTGTCTCCGGGGTCCTGCATGATCAACATTGGCCACCGTTCCTTCCCAGTGATGGTCACTTGGTCTTCCCAGGATGATCACCACTGCAAAAACAAAGCTTCAATCCTTCTCATCTCTGAAGGGTGGGACCTATTGATCACTGACCTCAAGCTCAAGCCGGAATGGACTATCTTCATCAAGTCGATCAAAAATCGAACATTCCTGGCTTGGTTTAGGGATTTTAATGCTGACACACCACCTAAGCTAGCACATCTCTATAAAAAATATGATCAAGAGAGCTCAACTTCATCAAACTTGGCTGATCAACTTTTTGTTCGGGATGTCCATCAACCCCTGGTAGGAACAAAGGCCTGGCCCATCTTAGTTTCCTCTTGCTCGGAGGAGGAAGATGTTGCAGACACGGCGTCAAAATCACATCATACAAGCTCCATCGCAACAAGGTATCACATTTTTTCTCTCTAAAAGAAAAAAACGACTACAAAACTCACTCTCTCCATGCTCTACAAAACCTTAAACCCCCTATCCTTCACAGCGGATGATATCATCCCAAAAGACATGATTCTCCTAAACTGCACATTTACTATTTTAGGACAAGAAAAATGTACACACCTCATCAACACACTCTTAGAGGAAAACCCCACCACCCAAACCTGGAGAATATCCCCTCCCAGAAAACCTTTTCGGGCCCTCCACTCCTTTCTTTGCAAAAGTAAACATCATTCAACTTCTAGAAGCCCTTCCCGCTTTACCTGCTTCAGATGTCACCAAGTAGGTCACACCAAAAGGAACTGTAAATCTTGTCCCCCCGAGTAAAGATCAGAACTCATGCAAACCCTGAGCTTTTCTTCCCTAGACACTTTTCTGAAAAAGGTTCGACATACAGTAAAAACCAGCAAATTCCAAAAAAAAGAGATACAATCTATAGACGCCCCAACCATCCCTCTCCCTTTCCTCCACTCACAAGCAACGCCTTTGCATGCCTTGCAAACCTCTCGCCCGAACATGCAGGCACACCCAAAACCCAGCACCAGCATATAAACACCAGATTTGTGCCATTTTCAAAACCCTACCACAAGCCACCAAACCACTTAGCTTCACCACTAAAACCCCGCTCCTCCTACACTACTTCTGGTACCTCCATTCACAGCACAAACACCAACCCTACACCATCAACCATTAAAACTCCGAAACACCTTGAATATGCGATAGCCCTTGACCTACCTGCAAACTCCATGAGGCTTCTCAAAGTCCTCACTTTGAGGAGCATTCCTATCTCCATTGAAAACAACATAGACAACAACCCGATAAATGTCCTAGATATCACCCGCGCTCTAGCCCTCCTCATCCCTGGACAAACAATCCTAAAACCAAAAATCTTTTCTCCAACACAACTGACACACATTATTCCTGAAGGTACAAAAATTAACCATCTCTTCAAACAAATTCTCACAATACCATGTGGATCTAACTTTATTACAGCCAGATTGTCAAAATGGACGAATGACCTTGGAGCTTTCCCAGCTCCTGTTGGCGGCTCATACTGGGTTGCAATCACCAACCTCCCACCCCACCTCTGGGAAGTTGAGATTTTCAGAGGCATAGCACACTCCATCGGGGCTACTCTTCAATACATCAGCCCGGAAACCTTACATCCTACCCAATACATAAAAGCCTTTTGCCTCTTTGCAGTCAAAGCTACCGTTTCCTTACCACCTTCCATCAATATTAGGATCAGAGAATCTATCTATAACATCAAACTGTCTTCCGAACATCCTTCTAAAAATAGAACATCCTTCTCTGATCTCTCAAACCATCCACCTTCATGGTTCTGCCCAAACAAAGATAGAAAGACACCAATTCTCACCCACTTTACAGGTGATAGACACCATGTTTGGGAAAGAAAAAACTCAAACACCACCTCCTCCGATAACACAAACCTTCTTTCAAGTAGAAAAAGAACCAGAACCTCCACTCCCTCCATTCATGGAAACACCTCTCCACCATCTGGCGTCATTTTTCCTTCCCCAACTTCTACCAAGGAAAGCTACCAAGCACAAAACTCAAGCCAAAACACTTTAAGAAAACAAAAACCTACCATGATAAAATATGTCAGCTCTTCGCAGAGTCCTCAGCCGAAGAGCTCAAAACAAAGGTAAGGAGATAGCTATACCCAGAAGTTTATGATGCAAGGTCCAAAAGAGGAAAACAAAAAAATCATCATCAATAGACTAGATTCAGGTACATCCACAAACACTTCTCTTAGTTCATCCTGCTCAAAAACTTCTATTCTTGATATCTCTTCCCCACTTTTTACAAAGTCTAAAACTGTGACATGGATAACAATGAGGACCTTGCATCATGGTCAAACATCACTAGCTTTACAAAATTTGCTAAAAATATAGGCATACATCTTGAAGATGAAGACAAG
This sequence comes from Alisma plantago-aquatica, assembly GCA_963693085.1. Lineage (NCBI taxonomy): Eukaryota > Viridiplantae > Streptophyta > Magnoliopsida > Alismatales > Alismataceae > Alisma > Alisma plantago-aquatica. The sequence continues at coordinate 711,210,036 of OY856410.1, forward strand.
GCACATAAAGCTCTAGACGATATTGAACTCTTTATGGGTTGGACCAACAAAAGAGTTTTGGAAACTACCAAGAAAATTTTTGACCTTCTCAAAATTGACTAGCTTGCTTTTTAGAACCGACCTTCTCTCTTCTAAGCATATCCACCAAATATGCATTTTTCTTCTTGGAACGTCTGTGGGGCTGCAAACCTTAATAGACGTAAGGAAATCTACTCACACATATACAAAAATAAAATTGACATGATCACTATCCAAGAGACTAAAACTAGTCTCACCCCATTTTCTCTCAAAACCATAGGAGGTAATAGAATCACAGACTGGGTCCAAATCTCCCCCACTGGCTTTAAAGGAGGTCTCTTAGTTGGATACAACAATCTTACCTACTCCGCCCTAAACTCCACCACTCTAGACTACTTCATAACCATCACTTTTAAAAACACATCTGATGGTTTTTGTTGGAACTTTTCTGGGGTTTATGGTGAACCTGGACAAAATAAATCAGCCTTCTTAACTAAACTAAAATCACTTGTGAATAATTACCATTTGACTCCTTGGGTTATCAGCAGGGACTTCAATTTGATAACCCAAAACTATGATAGATCCAACCCCACAAATTCCACACAAACCATGTCTGCAGTTGACAAACTCTTTAGCCAACTCCTCACAAAACATGCATTAATTGATTTAAAACCATCAAATGCATCCTTTACATGGTCAAGAAATCAAACTTTTGCCAGGCTAGACCATTTCATCTGCTCCACCCCATGGGAAGACAAACACCCACTCTCCACGGTTCACATCTCTCACAGAGCCATCTTCGATCATTTCCCTCTTATTCTCGACACAAAAACCATTTCATGGGGTAAGCGACCTTTACAATTTGACAATTTTTGGCTCTCCATAAACAACTTTACCACCAACTGTGTAGAGCATTGGAAATTGGCCGATTCCCAGACCACAAACCTAGGCCTCCACATTCTCCAAAACACAAAAAGCATCAAAATACACATCAAAAACTGGAAACACACAAACCCAAACAAGTTATCTGAAACACTAAAAAACCTAGAAGAAAAATTCCTCTTTGTGGACATGGACCCTACAGCTGACCTAGCTCTTGTCCTGTCCATTAAATCTGACCTTGACTTCACAAAAAGTGTATTAACACTAGTTGGAGAAAAAGGGCAAAAATCACTTGGGCAAAAGAAGGGGATAAAAACACAAAGTTCTTTCATAAAATCTACAACAAAAATTACCAAAAAAACTCCATCACATACCTTTTGATAAATGAAAGGATCACAACCCACAAACAATCTATCACAAACCACATCACTGACCATTTCAAAAAAATCTTCAACAACAACCACAATCCCTCCTGCATAAATGAGTTGGATTGGACAATGATCTGCCCTACAAACATTGAAAATCCTCAAGACCATATTAAGCCTTTCTCCCCAGGGGAATTGGACTTGGCCATAACTACACTAGGATTAAATAAATCACCTGGACCTGATGGTCTATATGTAGAATTCTATCTTGCAAACTAGAATCACTACAAAATTCACTTTCTGGCTTTTCTTAAGACTTTCTACAAAACTGAAAACCCCCACAACATCATCAAGCAACTAAAACAAACCTTCATCACCCTAATAAAAAAAACCAATCAACCTGACCTTATCTCCCAGTACAGACCCATCAGCCTTATCAACACTTCATACAAAATCTTAGCCAAAACTCTAGCAAATAGAATAAAACCACACATGAACAAAATCATCCCCCTCAATAAAAATGCCTTTCTCAAAGGTATAAGCATACAAGATGCATACCTGATGGTAAACGAAAAAATACATCTCTGCCACAAAAATAGAACACCTTTTCTAGCCATCAAATTGGACTTTGAAAAAGCCTTTGACTTTGGAAACTGGAACTGTTTAACAAAAACACTTGATGGCTTTGGATTTCCACACAAATGGGTCAAATGGATCCATTCGTGCATATCTACAAACCACTTTTCAACTATCATAAATGGTGTTCCATTTGGTTATTTTCACAACTCAAATGGCCTCAGACAAGGTGACCCCCTCTCCCCTTACATGTTCATTATCATCATAACCATCCTCTCTCGCATGATACAACTTGGAAAAATCCGTGGCCTTATTAACTCACTAGAGGAGTGCAAAGAGAACATTATACATTTTGTCGATGATACCATAATCCTCTCCTCCCCAGAGGATGCCTCTTAACTCAATATCTTCAGAATTCTAGGCATTTTCTCCTACATTTCGAGACTTAAAATAAATATCCAAAAATCATCCATTTTTGGGGTACACCTTGAACAATCTATCCTGGAAAGGTACAGAGATCTCCTTAGATGTAAGATTGATGACTTCCTCATACAATACCTAGGTCTCCCAATTACCCCCCACAACATCACAAATGCTACCTGGTCTCCCATCATAGGGAAAATAAATAAAAAACTCTCTAATTGGACAAAAAACTTTCTAAATCTCTCGGGAAGGCTTACTCTTCTAAATAGTGTCATCACTCCTATCACCACACACTACCTAAGTTGTATACCCCTTCCATCCAAAACTAAAATACTCCTTGACAAAGTGAGAAGGAAATTCCTTTGGAATAACTATCATCCATCCACAAAATCCGAAAAGCACTACCATCTTGTTAATTGGAACACTATTGCTGCCCCTTTAGACCAAGGTAGCTGGGGTATACTAAACATTGAAACCCATGCCTTCTTCCTCATAATGAAAATTATCAACAATCTGGTTAAAAATAAGACAAAAATATGGACGAGCCTTATCAACTACAAATACTATAAAAAATCCCCTCCCTGGCACAAAGTTCCAAAAAAATCAGCCTCACCCCTTTGGAAGTACATAAACAAAAACATCCAAAATATAACCCAACTCATCAACACTCCTCCACACTCCCACCTAAAAATCTCCTTCTAGAACGATCCCTGGTTTGAAAAAAATTCTATTCTAAACCTGCACACAAATTGGACCATCCCAAACAATCTCCTTAAGATCAACATCGTCAAGGCCCTCTGCCTTCTAACCAGCAACAGAACAAACTCTCTCAAAAGATGCATTCTCATGCATCTCAAACCAGACGACCTCTGTGCCTTAAAGCATACACTTGAATATAACTCCTCAAACAATATCACTTGGCGATGGGGAAACTCTTACAATGTTAAAAAAGCTTACACTCACCTATCTTACAGAGGTTTATCCCCCCTACCACAAAAATATGGAAGTAAAAATGGCAACAAAAACATAAAACCTTTCTTTGGCTGCTCCTTCACAACAAGCTGCTTATTGGAGAAAACCTTTTCCAAGAGAGGCTTCATTGGTCCTTCCATATGCCCTCTTTACAAATTGGACACTGATTCGGTAGAAGACATTTTCCTTAAGTGTAACTTCTCACTAAACATATTCTCACACTTCACACGAAATTACCAGTTAGATCTCCAATCAGCAACCTTTCCCTTCAGATTATACCAAACAGACACTACAACTCCTTCATGGGAAATGACATTTTCATCATTATTAGCTGGAACCTTTGGCTTGAGAGAAACAACAGATTCTTCAACAACACTCCAAAACTGAGGCAAAATATCATCTCACAAATAGATGCAGACCTTCACTTGCTCACCATGTGCAGGTAAACATGTTCTAGATGGAAAGGAGGACTCCGAAGAAGGTGAATCTGAAGCCTATTTTCTCTGCGACGTGAAGGCTATGGTGGACGATGAAACGGGTGTCAGTTTGCTGCAACAACATCAGTGATACCATTCTATCCAGTAGCTGCATTTTCTCAGAAAATTTATGGATTAGTGTTACTTGAGGCTTGTCAAGGGGTGCCTCCCTCTTAATCTTTTAAACATCACTCTTTTTTTCACCCAGCAGAACATTTCTTTCGTATTCTCATCCTGTACGACTCATCAAAGCAGGTGTTTGCATGCTTTGCTTTAAATATATGCTATGACCTTTACTCCAATATATATATATATATATATATGTATATATATATATGTATATATATGGGATTGTTTTTATTGCCCGCGTGGGTATTTTGGTTATGGTACCCATGTTGTAGAAACACGGTGGCACCCGTTGTAAATAGCTACCATCACTCCCATCCCCCGTATTGCAATCCCAAATTTCTCGATCTCATTCTCTGTCTCCGTCTTTCTCCCTCGGTGACCGCATATCTGGCGTTCTCAGGCCTACTCCAGCCAGCCCAATCTTCAGCCTGATCTTGCCTCCCTAAGTCCCCAGCACCAGCACATTCCTGCCATCACTCCCTCAGTGGGAACGGCCAGGGTGCTGGCATACCTCCAACACGTCTGTAAGCCCCAAGTTCTCCACTTAAACCTTAAGTCCACCAACGTCCTACTTGATGACGACTTCCGGCACAATCTGTCAGACTACGGCCTCGCCAGGCTCATGCTCCCTCACCATAGGCCCCATGGGTATGCTGCGTCGGAGCTCTCTGCAGGCCAAGAATTTTCCAGTGACAAGTGTGAAGTGTACAGTTTTGGGGTATTACTGTTGGAGTTCGTGACGGGGAGGCAACTGACGGAGGCCAGTGGCGGGTTGTCAGCATAATTGTAAATCCCCCTCCGCTTTCAGTGATGCCAGGCACCGTCTTCCGGTGGAAAAGACGAACACAATCGGTCTGCCCAGTCTAAGTTAGCTATTGTCAATTAACCTCGTGCCTCCTCTTATGTCCTGTATTTCTTCTTTACTATTTGTGTCAGAGTAACAAGCGATCGGCGGATCCCCAATCCCAACCAGATTATTTTTACTGCGGCATCACAACTCCCGCCCCTACCTCCGCCATGGCAAGCTTCTGCAAACTAAGTTAGCTGCATGATGTACTTGTACAACTGTGTATGGTCGAATCGATAGATGATTGCCCATATGGGAGCGGCGGGTGCCAGGGTCTACTGAGAGAGGAGGGAGGAGTATTTTCCAGAGGTGTCTGGGTAGGTGTTCTCCATTACGATTATAGGGACCATGGGTTGAGTCTTGATAAACCTACTGGATCGAGCATTGAGAGAGGTCAAACCATGCTATCCTGCAGGAGGCTGTCCATTTAGGATTATGAGGTTGTTGATTTCTTCCTAATCAACACGACAGAAACAGAGATCTATGTTCAAATTGGTTTCAGTTGGTTAATTGGGGCAAGTCCACATAGTCATCTTCCTATTCTATGGAATGTGAACGATGCAACGGAAGTAAATATGCAATATGGTTTATTAGCAGCAGTTGTTGCAAGAACAATGTTCCAGAAGTAATAAATACTTGGGACTGCATCTGCATCACGGTAAATCCATAGACTTAGAACTTGACTAGAGTTTAAAGCCAAAACCATGGCATAAATGTAACTGTACGGTAAGAAAAGTAACTATATGACATTAAAAGTAATATCGAGACACAGAAAGTAATTATCGGACACTGAAAGTAACATCAAGACATAAAAAGTAACTGTACGGTAAGAAAAGTAACTATATGACATTAAAAGTAACACCGAGACACAGAAAGTAACTATCAGACACTGAAAGTAACATCAGGACATAAAAAGTAACTGTACGGTAAGAAATGTAACTATATGACATTAAAAGTAACATCGAGACACAGAAAGTAACTATCGGACACTAAAAGTAACATCAGGACACAAAAAGTAACTGTACGGTAAGAAAAGTAACTATATGACATTAAAAGTAACATCGAGACACAGAAAGTAACTATCAGACACTGAAAGTAACTATTAGACACTGCAAGTAACATCAGGACACAAAAAGTAACTGTACGGTAAGAAAAGTAACTATATGACATTAAAAGTAACATCGAGACACAAAAAGTAACTATCGGAGACTGAAAGTAACTATCAAACACTGAAAGTAACATCAGGACACAAAAAGTAACTATACGGTAAGAAAATTAACTATATGACATTAAAAGTAACATCAAGACACAGAAAGTAACTATCAGAGACTGAAAGTAACTATCAGACACTGAAAGTAACATCAGGATAGAAAAAGTAACTGTATGGTAAGAAAAGTAACTGTATGACATTAAAAGTAACATCGAGACACAAAAAGTAAGTATCAGACACTGAAAGTAACATCAGGACACGAACGTAACTATATAGAAATGTTCGGTCATCTTGCAAAGTAACACAAAAAAGTAACTATATAGAAATGTTCGGTCATAATTACTTTTTATGTCGAGTAGTTACATTTTGTGTCAAACAGTTACTTTTTGTACCAGAAAATTACTTTTTTGTATCAAATAGTTACTTTTCATGTACATGAATTTAGTTAGCAGGATTCTCACCCTATTGTGGGTTCAGTATAAGTGTATGTTCCACACATGACAGAGGTGTCTGTTACTTTCGATTGGCATGGCTAAACGCTTGAATGAGCATGAAACTAATTTTATTTTTCATACAATAAAATTATATCATTTTAACAATGTATAGGTGGCAAAGATTTTACAATGTATATTTTATTGTATCACAAATAAAATTAGTTCAGCACCATCCTCTCCATAGTTCGTACATTACCTATCGAGAAGATGGCCTGCTACATGTCCAATGATGTAGGCACAGTGTTGATGTTCAAGGCGATGGTGAATTTTTCCAAGATCAGGTACCCGCTACAGGAAGAATGTATTAACCCTAATATTTGACCAATATACAGTTTGATTTGCTAGAATATTTGATTTCACAAGTTGTGAAAGCTGAGACACTATGATCTTTCGTTGTTTCTAGCAGGCTTGTCCATGTTACAGGTACTGAGTAGGACTACCATCGGAGAGAAAAATAGTCGATTAACCCCAACATAAATTTGATATTTGAGCAATTCATGGTTCATAGTCTGTCAGTTTTGTGGAACAATTAAATAGTTATACACGGTCCTTGATTTCCTATTTGGGATTGGCTTGAGTTTACTCCATCCGCGGAAACTAGATCTCAAATATTTGTTCAATTTTCAGAATATTCATAACAATGCTACCATCAGCTTACATCTCCTCGTCAGCCAAACAGGAGATGGAGCCTTACGGGAAACCACAAAAGAACAAGCTTATAATTCCAGAGCATCAGGGGAATTATGCAGGGGACATTCACAGAGGCACACCATCGAACATCATAGAAGCAACTCCAGTGGCTTCATGCCCATCACATTGAGGTTTAATCCAGTTGCGAACATTGGCAAATACCCTACATATAACAAGTAGGATTCGTTAGACACCTGATTTCTTGCATTCTGAGAAACTGTTGCGGGATTTAACCCTAATGTGATCGAGAAAATAGGCTAGAGAAAAATAAAAACTGTTGTGATCTCCTCGTCCACTGTCCTCTCCGATGGGGGTTGTTTGCCCCCTCTTTTTGTTGCAGATTTTTCCTCAAATCGGCGCATATTCAATTGATCAGTTGATTTCCACTGCCTGCAGATTCTAGGATAGGGGACGTTCTCTTATGAAGCGCCTAAGGTTATACGACCTCTTCTGTTTGCCCGATTCTAATCGAGGATGACCTATGGTGAAGAATCACATGTAAACTAGAGAGGGAGAAGAAGAACAAAGTAAGAACAAGGGTATAAAGAGATATAGAGTGAGAGAAAAGAAGATATCACAGAGAGAGGGTATTTTATTGCTCATCCAGTACATTCATGGGTTCCCCTCTCAAATGATCTGGCTGGTAATATAACCCTCTCCTCAGCTCAGACCCACACAGCCACATGGGTTAGCTCCCTTATTCTGCTCCACAATAGACGGGCAGTTACAACTAAAACAACAGACTTAGCTAATAATTAAACGGTCTAACTGACTAGCCATGTCAGCTCAGCTCCCTCTTAGCTCATCGTCCGCCATGTCAGTTATCCTGACTATAACAATTACCATCCCCTCAGGAGACAGACCTTGTCCTCAAGGTCAAGAACTTCTTCAGCCACTGCTATCCATTGCTGTAGCTTGCTGTGGATCTTCCTGAAACAGAGCTGACTCAGGAAACTTCTGCCGCATCTTGTAGAGACTCTCCCATGTTGCCTCAGTGACATTCTTTCCCTACCATTGAACCAGAATTTCAGTAATTGCATGTCTTCTTCCTCTGCTTGGCATTATCCGCCTGTCTAAGATCTGGCCTGGTGTTGGTATCCGGTGTGCAGTGAAGTCAGGCAATTCCACTCCTCCTGCTACATCTTGTCCCAGCTTTTTCTTTAACAAGGACACATGAAAAACCGGATCTATCTGGGAAGAGGGTGGTAATGCTAATTTGTAAGCCACTGTCCCTATCTTGGCTAACACCTTGAAGGGTCCATAAAATAAGGGACTCAACTTTGTCTTTCTCTACTGCACGACAGACCCTTGCCTATAGAAAGGTAGTTTAAGATATACCAGATCTCCAACTTCAAAAATCCTTTCAGATCGTCTAGTATCTGCAAATCGCTTCATCCGATCTTGAGCCTTCTTCAAATTGGACTGTAAGAGTTGCATAACTTCATCCCTCGATCTCAAAGTGGAATCCATGGTAGCTACTTTAGATTGACTGGGCACATATGAAAGCAAGGTAGGAGGTGGTTTACCATAGACCACTTCATAAGGAGAAAGCCTAGAAGATGAATGAGTAGTCGTGTTATAGCACCATTCAGCCCAAGGCAATTGTTAAACCCATTCATTTGGTTTAGCAGCACAGAAACATCGAAGATAGCACTGTAAGATTTTATTCAATACTTCACTTTGCCCATCTGACTGGGGATGATACACGGTACTCATCCTTAGCTGGGTACGTGTGCTTTATAAAATCCTTGCCAAAAATTGCTGGTAAAAACAATATCACGATCTGAGACAATTGATTGGGGAATTCCATGGTGTCGAAACACTCCATCGATGAAAACATCCAGTATTGATTGGGCTGTTTAAGGGTGTTTTATTGCAAAGAAATGAGCAGCCTTAGATAATCTATCGACTACTACCATGATTACAGAGTGTCCCTTTGATAAAGGTAATGCATCAATAAAATATGTTGCTAGATCAACCCAAATCTGAGTTGGTATAGGCAAAGGTTGTAAGAACCCAGGAGGAGGACAATTTTCGAATTTATTGGTCTGACATATTTGACATTCTCGTATGTACTTCCTTAACTGACCTCTTAATCCCTTCCACCAAAAAACTTGTCGGATTTTGTTCAGAGTTTTTTGAAATCCCAAATGACCTCCTGTCGCAGTGTCATGCATTTCAAAAATGATTTTCCTACTCATGTCAGAATCAACACTGAGCACTATTTTACCTTTCTTAAACAAAATTCCATTCTTCCACTAAGATTTATCAGAATTGAGTTCTCCTTTCTCCCATTTTTGTTTGAGTGAAATGAGGATTGGTTCAGAGTCATAAAGTTCTCTAACATCATCCATCCATTGAGGAGTTGTTATGTAAATAGCACTACATTGTGCTCCTGTGTCGCTTCCTTCCACTACATCTTTGCGAGACAAAGCATCTGCCACCTTATTTGCTGAGCCTAGCTTATAATCAATCACATACTGACATCCAAGTAATTTGGAGAGCCAATTTTGCTGAGTAGGAGTGTGTAACGCTTGATCCATCATGAACTTAATGCTTTTCTGATCCGTTCTAATGACAAACTTTCCCCCAATCAGGTTTTGCCTCCATTTTGTAACTGCCAGTAGAATGGTGTGCATCTCTTTTTCATATGTCGACCAATTCAATTGTTTCCCTTTTGAGGCAGAACTTAAGAAAGCTATCGGTCTATTATTTTGCATTAGAATAGCCCCCACAGAAAACCATGAGGCATCAGATTCGATTATGAACTCTTGTTCAAAGTTCGGCATAGCCAAAACTGGAGACTTAGTCATGATATTCTTCATTTGTTCAAAATCTAAATCAGCTGCCTCATCCCATTTGAACCCATTCTTCTTCAATAGCCGGGTCAATGGTTGAGATATATGTCCATAACCCTTCACAAACTTCCGGTAATATCCTGTCAACCCGAGAAATCCCCTCAATGCTTTAAGTGTACGAGGTTTGGGCCAATTCAATATACTCTGAATTTTATGAGGATCAGCTGCTACCACTTCTGCTGATATTATGTGACCTAAGTAATCGACAGAAAGAACTCCAAACCTACATTTGCTCCTTTTAACAAACAACGGATGTTTAGCCAAGATTTGCAAGGCTATTTCCAAATGTTGTGAATGTAGCTGAGGATTTTGGCTATATATTAGCACATCATCAAAGAAGACTAATATGAACTTCCTCAAATAACATATGAAAATATCGTTCATTAGAGACTGAAATGTAGAAGGAGCATTGGTAATCCCAAATGGCATTACTAAATATTCATAATGCCCTTGATGGGTTCTAAAAGTTGTTTTGCGGACATCCTCATCAACTACCCTAACCTGATGATAACCAGCTGTCAAGTCCAACTTAGAAAATATCACAGATCCATGTAGTTCATCCAAGAGTTCATCAATCCTTGGAATAGGAAATTTATCAGGTACAATAATGTGGTTTAGTCCCCTGTAATCCACACACATTCGCCACGAGTCGTCATTCTTCTTATCTAGTAATACTGGGGAAGAGTAAGGGCTATTACTATCACAGATCTATCCTGCTTGAAGCTGCTCAACTACTTGTCTTTCAATTTTGTTCTTTTGAAAATGGGGATATGGATATGGTTGCTTTGACACTGGCTTGCTTCCTTTTAGTAACGGTATCTTGTGATCATGGTATCTTCTAGGTGGTAATCCCATAGGTTCTTGAAACACCTTCTCAAATCTAGATAGCAGCTCATTCAAACCTGGCACAGATGGAACAGATGGTTCATC